>JAZGUH010000311.1:0-22500 GCA_037893225.1 Hippasteria phrygiana
TATGTTTTTCTCCCTATAGATCTGCACATTTTGACTCTAAGACTAGTTTTCAAACATGGCAACATCAACCCCCGCAGGGTGGTGCTAACACATGGGGTCAGTGGCAAACAGTCCCTCCGACTCATGGTGTGATGCACAGGCCGTCGTATCAGCATCAGGAGGTACCCCATTACATGCATGGTTGGCAGCAAGGCCCCATGTATGGGTACAACACCCAACAGCTTTCTGCTGTGTATGCTACCGCACACCAGTCTTCCAGGATGCTCGGCGCGTACCAACTTATCCCTGTGGCAGCGAGCAGTCAAGTTGGGTGTAGCCCCAATGTTGCTCTTCAAGGCCAACCTCCTAATGTTGGCCTGTATCAAGTGCCCACCCAACAGAGTCTCATCTCTCAGGGTTTCCCAGGTACTCAACAGCTAACACAGAGCAACCACATAAGCCGACCATATCACAGCCAACTGCAGCAAGTTGTCACCAACTACTCTCAATATGGAGGCCTGTTCCAAATGTCGACCTATCCAAGTTCTGCATCGTCTGTTCCTGGAGTCGCTTCTGCTCAACAGGCAGCACAGCCCGGTCCAATTTCTTCAACTGCGAGCTGCACCAATCCCAGCCCACTGCAGCAAGTCTCCAGCTACACCCAAAATGTTAACGAGAACCCAGATGCACTTGCTGTGCTTCCAGCCAGCACGGGCCAAACCTACCAAGCCTCGTCCGAGGATGGTGCCACTTTTGGGGCGTATGCTGACCTAAAGCCTTCACCAACGAGCAGTACCCATCCAGACCCCGGAAAGGCCTTACACGACCACCGATACTCTACCCAAGAGGTGGTTCCTCTCGCTGCGAGGCTGAAAATCAAGAAACTCCAAGGCCGGTTGAGAAAGATGCAGTATATGCATAGGAAATTTGCCAACATGAAACAGACAATAAAGACCATGAGGTCGCAGGTAGCCGCATCGCGAAATCGCTGAAAAACAGTCACAGAGTCTTACAAGCTCCGCCTCTTGATATATTGACCAATCACAGCTGCGACTGTGGTGTGACTGTGGTCCGACAAAGGTCCGACAAAAGTAAAAACCATGTGGTACGCGCGGCTGTAATTTGTCAATACATCAGAAGGGTGCTTAATGGGCCGGGTCTATTAGGGGTTTTAAAACCGTGCTTAGTTTTCTTAACCATATTTTCATTTATTTATTGTTATTATTTGTTTTTTTTACATCGGACCGCATCCTGAAAGTTGAACAAGTTTACAAAATTAGTATTTAGGAAATTAGTATTTAGCAAAAGAAAACTTGCAGTAAATTTGTTAATGTTCATAGCAAATTAGCATTATAGTAGATTCAACCTGGGCTGCACGGTTTTGGCGGTCATAACCGATATCTAGTTCTGCTGTTTCTCTTTGGATAACATTTTTGGCCATTTGAGTACTTCATTATGGTGCGTAATTCTCGTCTATTTAAAATTCCCACAGAAATTCCGAGACAAGAAACAACCGAACCAATTCTTGGTTAAGACGCACCCCAAAACGCACCCATATGCCCTCCCTCTATATTTTTGGGCGACCTGGATTGTATAAAATCGGGGGCAGTGCTGCAGTTATACCGGTAATCAATCATATTGGATAAGCCCATTACGATGAGATTGAATTGTCTGCGCTTGTTTCATCCCACACAGGCCGTTGTATTAACAGCATCTGTCTTCAATAAGATGATTTGTTGACTCTTTTTATTTTTACCCCTCGTACATTAGAGCTCCTACCTCTACAAAATAAACCTTTTTGACATTCTCAAAGCATCATGGGAACTGCATCAGCCGTAGCTTGCTTAGAAGAGCAAGCACATAAGAACGGACGTGATTGGTCACATGTTCGTTGTCATGCTTGCAAAAATCCTCTTCTGATTGGCTAATAATGTGACATTATTAGCTGTTCTAATTCCAGAAATTTGCATTCATCAGTAACTGGTACCCTGAGAGGGATTCCCCAATTATTTCCTGTATTTTTATTGCCATTTAAAATTGATTTTTCTGGTTATTATTTTCCTTATATTCTTTGCAAAGATATGTGAAAAGGGTATCGCTCAACTCATGACCGATATTTAGCATAAAATCAATTAATATTTGGACTGGTTCACAGTGCCATAGGTTTGTGTATAAATTACATGGTTTGTTTGGCCTCCAAACCCACAATGCATTGAGAATGTCGAAAAGGTTTATTGGTACGGGGGGCTTGTGAGGTTGAATCTACTATATAGACAAAGTGTTGTTTGCTGCCCTCTTTTGTCAGCAAACATGTTGTGATTTGATATACATATGCAATAATGTATGCAGACATTGGGTGGGGGGGGGGGGGGGGGGGGGGCATTCAAAGACAACATCAATAAAATAAATGTTTGTTTGCCGCACTGTTATTGTAGAAACTTTTAAGGCTTCGAGATTTTAACTGCTTCATGTTTTCTTTCACAGTTTAGAGAAATATTCTTTTGCAGATTGCAGTTCTGTTTTCATCAGAATTTGCTATGGGATATTTCACCGACAATGGAGAGGTTATTTGAAAGACAATGAACTCACCTTGATGTCATTGTGTATTGAATACATGCCTGCATGTGTACTATAGGTCATTCATGGGGGTGGGGTAGATAGTAATGGGCAGTTTGGAGAGTCAATTGCACCCTATTATGGGGAGGGGGAGGGGTGAAATGCTAAAAAGGGGGCAACCAAAATAATTCACAATTTTTGGAAGGGCAACTTAACCCCGAGTCGGGGGGGGGGGGGGGAGTAGACTTTTTGGAGGTTAATTTACACCCTGGTATAGAATTGTTAGAGCCAATGATTTTCCGTTTCAGAAAAGTAAATTTTCCGTTTTGACAAATCTTCATTTCCGTTTCGCCCATTAGAATAGTGTATACAAAAATCTGTTTCATTTGACATTATTTCATACATGTAAATGAATGCACAATGAAAGAGGCCAATTCCGTTAATTCCGTTTGGTTTCCACTTAAACGGAAAATCATTGGCCCCAAATTGTCCCATTCCCATAGAATAATAATCATTTTCCTTGAAGCTGGCAGATTGAGAAAACCAATGAGACTAATTTTTGTGAGGGACTTTGATCTCAAATCATCTCTTATATTGTATTGATTTTGGAGTAACTCTCTGTATAAGTGTTAAAGTCTGAGTAACAAGGGTGAAGGTATAGTAGCATTTGTTTAAGTAGTGGCACTTACAGTAACAAATATAAATAGGCAACACGTCACCACGGCAGTTTCCTTAGCGCTTTCAAATTGGTTGTTGAGACAGAGCCAAAGTCATCCTTCAGGTATTAGACCTTATTATGTGGATCAGATTGTCAAGTCTTCGGCTATTACTTAGCCTTCCTCGTCAAATTATAGAGACAATATACAGGTGTTAAAATTGCAACAGCTTATCACACATTAATTACACGCAATAATTTAATATTTATTTCGAACCTTTTTACGTCAGGTTTTTTGACAGATATAAATAACAGAACCCAATATGATTCAAAGTAGATGGAAAATTAATACTAAATGAGTGAAGTTTGAAAGACGGGCCCATTACAGAAAAACCAAATGACCTCATTGATCCCATTGATATTCAATTTAAAAAAATAACATAAAAATTAAGAACAAAAATACAAATCGGTATGTACTGCATTATATATAATACTAAAACTACTGGAATTGTTTCCCAAGGAAGGATCCATTTTAAAAGCAGGGTTGACCCTCTCCGAACAAAATTGTTCTTCGCCATAACAATTGAAGAATGTTGCAACGTTCCATGCCCAAATTTGAGATATAACCTCGTTCCATCCTCTTTTATTGAATAAATACTTAACTTGTACATGACAGTTTTCTTATTCTTGATATTAACAGTGTTTTATGAGTAATCTTCGTTCGGGCTTATAGTTTGTAAGTTTCAGTTTTCCTATTCGACGAAGTGGAATATTAAAAGAGAGCATTAACATCGTAATAATTTTCTTTATGTAGTAATTTTTTTGTTTAATTTTGGTTTTACAGTGGAAATGCGATTAACGAATGTAGGCCGTACTAAAGATCTGACATTCTCAGCATCCACTGCGAAATGACTGACTTGCAGGATGCAACGTGCAAATGAAAGAGACACTCAGATTTTACATATAATCATATAATTAATCACCGCATACTAATTTATACAGAAATACAATTTGAGCTTTGATATACAATAACACAATTCTTTCTTGAGCAATAAACGATGAATCGTTTATACGAATTATTAATTTTAAAGCAACCATTGAGAATTTTGGTTGTAAAATTACGAATCTTCACGATTTCCATCATGCGACATATAAACTTTCATTTAAACACAATCGCATTTAGTTATTTTTTTCTATATAGCAGTATTATTCAACATCACCTTTAGTTATTTTCCGACGTATTTAATTTTTAAAGAAAGCCGGACAGTGATTTCTTTTCCAGCACACTTTTTTACGAAGAGAAGGGCACACTATGAAAGTATAAAAATAAGAAATTCTTGTGACGGGAAAACTTTCACAGTGATCGCCCAAACTTCACAATGTACATTATTGCGATGAATACAGTGGTTGTGCAAGATAGTACGCGTGCTAATTACCTAAAATGCAATTAAATCAATCATTGATTGGTAAGTGGTAACCCTTACAAATATTCGCCCCTACGAACATAATTGGAAGCCATCTTTGGGTATCCAATCGAGCGGTACCATACACGCGCGCTCGTCATACGCGCGACTCAGTGCGCCTTTGACCAATAGGATTGCCAAAGTAAACACGCGCCTCAAATGTAAGCACGCGTATGACGCGCGCGCGAGCGCAGTACCGCCCGATTGGGTACCCAAAAATAGCATCAAATTTTGCTCGTCGGCGGAAGCTTAAAGTGACCATCCACGTTTCCGCGTTTCTCTAATATATTTTTACAGAAAGATGGAATACCGAGATATTTCAGACGTCTTTCCACGATATCGTATCTCAGAAAGACGTCTTTCCATGATATTGTATCTGGGGAAATCGTCTTTCCAAGAAAATCGTACCTCGGAGCCGACTTCTTTCCATGACATCGTATCTCGGAAAGACGTCTTTCCGAGATACAATTATCGTCAGGGGCGGATCTATAGCCTTTCCTTTAGGGAGGGGTTGTACCCGCCTATACCGGTACAGTGTACAGTGTATGGACCAGCGGCCTACTGGTAACAAGGATGTGGTATAGCATTGCTTATCACAACTTTGCTCAGCAGCCCGGAGGGGGAGGGAGGGGGGGGGGGGGGGGGGATTGCAACCCCCAGAACGCCCCCTCTAGATCCGCCCCTGATCGTGGAAAGAAGTTTCCAAGATACGATATCATGGAAAGACGCCTTTCCGAGATACGATTATCGTGGAAAGACGTTTTTCCGAGATACGATTATCATAGAAAGACGTCTGAAATATCTCAGTATTCCATCTTTCCGTGAAAATCTATCAGAGAAACGCGGAAACTCGGATGGTCACTTTAAGCTTCCGTACTAAAGCGAAGGTTAATTTCATGGCGCCGCTAAGCACACGATTTTCTTGTAGCTTTGTCCATTTCAGGGAGACCAGTAAGAAGTAATTAGGCCAAAAAGCTCGCTATCTTGAGCAGAATTTGCTTAATACTGACGCAATAAATCTCCACGCACGCGCAGCAGGTGTGAAGCGCCACTTCGCCATGAACTACCTCCGAGGTTAATAGTAAAAACTTGTTTGCAATATTTTTTGCACAAGTTTAGTTACCGGTACATTACCTTACATTACATTACATTAGTGTAAAGCAGCGCAATGAAATTGGACCCAATACATGTACTCAAATTGGCTTTCTATTTTTCTTTGTTGTTATTCTTTTAACATCAGATATCACTGTGACAAAATAAACCAACCACAGAACACCCAGTGCATATTTACTCTATGACAAATGAGTCATTTGTAGGCTGGTTCTTGTCCCACCAGTATCGTTCTAATTTCGAGTACTGCGAACAAGTAGTGGGTAATACTAACTAGCAAACACCACTGATCTCTATTATATAAAATCTGGATAGATCATTGGCTGTGCAAGTTGACGATACCGTCCGCCATCTCTCCACTCAAGATCAACGCAATGCGCGAACGTACGTAAATCTACTACAAGCATGGCGTAAGCATACAGGCGCTATTGGCCGACTACGTAATTGTATGATGTTCCACGAGTGGTAAAATGGCGGCTGCTGCTGACGGCATGCAGTTGTTCGTACAGCGCGCAACGGCCAATGGGCTATCCAGATTTTTACACATGGAGATCAGTGGCATAATGCTGCAACATCTTGCCAAAAGCACACGCGCGTTCAACAAAACTTCTTGAACTGGAAGAAGAAATTATTACAGTGCTTGCGCGCGCACACGAGGGCTAATCAAAAGTGCCATCTTGCCACTGGTCCCTGACGGGGGTGGGGATGGAAACCAGTCTATCCGATTTGCCGAAGAAGCTTGCTTATATCACTTTATCAGTATAGACTAATCCGGCGACCAAAATTAGAAGCATTTACTGCGGTGGCGAGGCGCTCGCGGCGTGCGTGTTGAGACGCACGCGCTCGACGCAGCTTCAACCAACCAACCAACCAACCAACCGAGTGTTTACAACTTGTCAAAATGCGCACGCGACTCAAATTAAAGAACGCGGGCAGCCTAGCCTGCACGCGAGCGCGGCACCACTGTAAAAATGGCGTCGGCGAGATCCTGTATAGAGGAATCCCCAATTTACGAAAAAAACACACCGATCTGCGCACTTCCGTGTTTTTTGACAGCGAGGATCTCAATGCGAAGTAAATAACAAAGGACGCCGAACTTGCGCTGCGCTGCCATTTATGGCGTGATTCATTCATGCATGAATGAATGTGTTAAATAACACCGCGTTTGTTGAGCTTTGGGAGTCTCGCTTTCAACCCGGAAGTGCGCAGAAGGGGCTAATGTGAAATTCGTCTATATAGGGGCGTGTTTATTTGCAGCGGTTTCTAGGCTAGTTCTAGGCAACTGTTGGTATTCATGAAATGTGACGGAAATAAGCTTGAATTACATGTCGGTTATATTATGGCGAGTTAGATATCTGTTTTGTTTTGTATTACTTATTTCATTAATATTAAGTGACACTTCACTGTATAGCTATGATGCAGAGTCTTATAGTGCACCGGCGTCTTGAGCCACATGAAAACATAATAATGCGACCACGTTCATTTTGGCTGGAAATCGATGGCATATAATATACTCTCTCATTTATCCCCAAAAGTACACGCATGCAAAATTATGTGTAACTTTTCAATAGAAAGTGGATGAAGAACGACATATGAAATTGAAATGCACGTTCAGCGACAATCCTACATTTTTTCATTGCACAAAAGTTTCTGAAATAAACAGACCGGCTTTGAACAGATTATTTATCTGATATCATTTTATAAATTGAGTAAACAGTGCTGTTCGGTGAACATTTTTCTCCAAAATATTAGAACTCCGCCGCCACTTATGATAAGTAAAACCAAACGTAAACAAATTCCAATTAAGTTGAAAGTTCAGAACTGATTTTAATTCCCCAGTCGATTGTCCCCGTCTGACCGCATGGTGGCGCTATTGAGATTATTATCTGTCATCTTTCCCGGCTACATCCTGCAGCTGCCCGATGAAGTCGTCGTCGTCCACGCCGTCTCCATCTGTGGAAGAAAAATAATATCAAAAAATCCAGTCTTAAAGGAAACATGCAATACATTTCCAAATTAACTTGTTTATACACATATAACTGTGCATTGCAACAATTTGTTTCCAAAGTAGCCACGCAAGAGGACGCTATTTTGTTTGGTATTAAATGGAGGAACTCTTCTGAGGAACATAAACACAGTACAGAAATAACCCATCGACAATGTTCTGAAGAAACTGTTGGATAGAAATGGATATTAAACGAGCTATTTAGTATGAAATCAACTAAACCATTAAACTTTCTCGTCTCGGAGAAAATGCAGAAAATATTTGCTCTTTACACAATGTTATTTGGACACCAATGCTGCACGTCTAATGGCATCATGCTTCGGCTCATGAGTTTGGCAATTGTTAACGTGAAATGTAAATTTTGGCAATTATTACTCTCCAGACCTGCTGCAAAAAGGACCGAAATTTTATAGCAATATGGAAATAATGATGTACCATATTAAAAATCATATTGCATGGTTTAATTGTTGTTTCCAAGTTATGTCACATGTGTCGTATTTAATAACTTCAGTACATACATTCTTTGCCCTTTAAAGGGTTTTCCAAGAGTTCCTTGAAGAGCTCGTTTTCCGTTTCTTCCCTAGCCCCTGGCTTCTCCAGCTTGTCTTGCGTCTCATCATCATTATCATCATCATCGTCGTCGTCATCGTCGTCATCCCCATCTTCGTCATCATCGTCGTCATCATCTTGGTCATCACCTTCATCATCTTCGTCGTCATCTTCTGTGGCGGTGTCCTCAGCATTCCTCAGCCGGCCGATGTCCTCCAGCTCTTGCTCCATGTCTTCACCTGCATCCACCTCTCCCTCCTTACCAGCATCTTCATTGTTGTCCTCGTCGTCATTGTCATCATCATCATCATCGTCGTCGTCATCCCCGTCGACGTCATCATCATCATCCTCATCCTCATCATCCCCTTCTTCAATGTTTTTGTTGGCTGTGACGACATCTCCCTCATCATCTCCATCATCATCATCTCCATCATCATCATCTCCATCATCATCATCATCAACATCATCATCATCATCATCATCATCATCATCGTCTTCGCCATTTCTCTCCAGGTTTTCGTTGATAATATTTGTGTCCTCCTCCCCATCATCATTGTCATTGTCGTCATCGTTACCGCTATCATCATTGTCATCCTGTTCCTCGAGTTGGTTATCTCCATCCATGACTTGTGCATCCCCACCATCTTCATCCTCCTCATCATCTTGGGTATGCCCACCCAGCTCATTAGGACCCTTAAAGCCTTCTTCCTTGCTCTCCTCCGCATCATTATTATCCTTCTTCCAAGTGAAAAGTGCCTGCATCTATAAAGGGTTTTAAAAACCACAATAACATTTTGAGTAAACCAAACAGAAATGTCCCGGTTTTTCGTTTATTTAAGGTAATTTCCATTGTTTTATGATTATAAATGTGGTTGTTAGTGGCTTTGAGTTCCATAGCCAGACTGTAATAAAGGTAAAATTTCATGCGCAAATGTTACTAAGTAGGCCTACTTAAGGCATTTGAAATTATTCAACACATTTGTATCATTCCAAGTGGATCAAATACAAGACTTTGGTCAACACTTTAATCTGACAACTTCTTAGAGTGCATTCCAACTACAGCCGGTCTCACATGAATATCCGACAACATGAATATCCGACTCTTTACCCAAGATGCATTTTTAATGGTATCGCCCAACACAAGGCCAAAAGGCCACTCTAGGTGCGGGCTACAAAAGACAGAAATCTATTTGGTCAGGACCTGGCATCATCCCTGGACCCCCCCCCCCCCCCCCCCATGCCAGACGCTCTGTTGCTGCATTAAGCCTCATATATTATCATGGAAGGTGTTGCAGTGGCCTTTTATCAGTTGTTCCCCCTTCCAAAACTTTCAGGCACTCTACTTGTCTGGCCTGTCATATTACATCCTTTCACTGCTGTTATTCCAAATGCTACTACTATACTGTGAGATACCCTTCAATTTTTTCTATCATACTGCCTCTCTTTGGAACTCCTTGCCTGTAACCTGCTTCCATTCCACCTATAATCTTTCACAATTCAAACGAAATGTGAATAGATTCCTTCTATCCCTGTGATTTCTGTCTTTTCTTTTCTTTTGTAGCCCACACCTTGAGTGGCCTTTTGGCCTTGTGTTGGGCGATACCCATAAAAAAAACAGCTAACTTAACTCACCAATTTGTAGAGTTTGTCTACAAGTGTTTCTGTATCCTCCTCAGTCTCTTCCTCGTCGGCTGCTAAAGGGTCTCCATTGTCATCGTCATCATCGTCATCATCGTCATCATCATTATCATCGCTTCCCACTTCATCATTGGCATCAGCATCTTGGATGCCATCCCCATCTGCGTTCATCCTTTTGTTGGTGTTGTCTTCTTCATCATCGTCATCATCGTCGTTGTCATCATCCCCTACTTGTCCAAGATTTCTGATGACCTCCTCAGCCTCTTCATCTTCATCGTCGTCACCAACTTCATCGTCGTCGTCGTCATCATCATCTGCTTGTTGTCTAAGCTTCCCAGTGACATCCCCATCTTCGTCATCTTCATCATCACCGTCGTCGTCGTCATCGTCATCTTTGTCACCCGCTTGTTGTCCGAGCTTCTCAATGACCTCCCCATCCTCGTCATCATCCCCGTCATCCCCCTCATCATCATCATCGTCATCATCTTCATCATCGGTAACATCCTTGACAGCATCGACACCTTCACCTCTTGCTTCTCCGTCCTCTTCTTCATCATCCTCATCTTCATCAACAGCAACCTCACCTCCTTGGTTTAAAAGTTCTCCTTCAATATCCTCACCATCACCATCGTCGTCATCATCTTCATCTTTGCCAACAGCTGTTTCTTTCTGGGCATCCTCTTTCTTCTCGTCATCGTCATCCTCGTCTTCGTCAGTTGTGACATCAGCATCGCTATCCATGATCTCAATTTTTACCGGTGGGGAGTTCCTGGAGAGCATGCGCAGATCCTCTCCAAGCTGGTCGTTGACGTCTGCCACCTCCTCAACCTGTGGAAAAACAGACCGTTCCACAATGATCACTCTGGTCTGATCTTTAAACTTTAACTAGCTGCTTCAGTAACGTACGGTAATTAACAAGATCATATCACTAGTTGGCATGCATGGAACACGTGCATTTTATCTGTCAATTTTCATTTTCTAGAGCGAACAAAAGAAAACTAACAGGAGTGGGATATGAGTCTGCGACCTTCGGATAAACCGTGCCGGCGCTCTATCTACCATCTGAGCTATCTTGCCATAATTATGTTGGCGGTCAGTATCTTTGTTCAAAGAGGTTAGTGAGCAGTCAGAAACCCACAAACTGAAACGATATACTGAAACGATATACAGTAAAGCTAACCAACGTTTGTACTTTTTAAGGAAATTGAAGAAATTTCATGTCGACCGTACTATTTTGCGTTTATTCTATCAGTCTTTGATACAGAGTGTTTTAACTTTTAACTAAATATGTACATACGGTTTACTTTCACAGCAAAGTAAGAAGAAATTGGACAGAGTAAAGAAAAATGCTCAGCGCATAATAGGTTTAATCTGGCCATCCTTAGATACAGGGTTTGAAACAAAAATGGTTGCCAAATTAAGTACAACAATGAAGGACCCGACCCACCCACTTTTTAATTGTTTTGTTTTTAATCGCTCTAGTATTAGACTCCGTCCACCACAAACAAAATCTCTTCGTTTTCGACAGTCTTTTGTTCCCAATTCAATTCATTTGTTTAATTCTCTAGTTAAACGGTAATTATACATTCGAATTTGTACCGGATGTTCTGTGTTTTAATTTTTAAGTAACTTGTAAGTATTGTTTGTAATTATATTTTAATCTGTGGTTTACATTTTTATTGTTTTATTTAAAGAGTTTGTTAACGTCTCTTATTGCCAATGGAAAACAATTATCTGTATTTTTATGCGGACAATAAAGGATTCTAATTCTAATTCTAATTCTAAATTGAGAGCCCGTCAACATAGGGCATGCAAGAAAGCTTAGTCGATAGAGCGCCGGTACGGTAATCCGGAGGCTAGACCGCGGGTTCAAATCCCACTTCTGCCAGTTTTCTCGTTCATTCTGAAAGAGAGACAATTTGTCGAGTTTTGAAAACCCGACAGCATCACTGGCATTTACTGCAGGTAACCTTTAAAAGGTATATGTCAAACACGGATGCGAAAAAATGTTGTTATTATTAAGCACACAGATTTGTTGGTTTTCAGACAAATGTTGGTTGTTTTGTACTACTCTTAGCTTGATGAGTTTTGTCTTGAAAGATATCTTAATGTTTCATTTCAACGTACGCTTTGAATTTCATTCTGTGTATAATATATGTGTGTGTGTGTATATATTATGTATGTACGTGTTTATACCGAGGACAGGAAAAAGGAATGGCATAATACGTATGACGTAAGGTCCTCGATTGGTAAGCTGTCTTCAGTTGGAAATCGTGTATACAAAACCGATGAGAGTCGCAAAAAATAGGTTAAAGAAAAAACAAAAGCGGCGATCAGAAGAGCAAAAGTTTGTGTGCCGTTGCACACAGTCGTGTATCGACCTCCAAACGTGGACGTCCAATTGTTCGTCTTTTGTTTGTACTTTAACTTTTTCGGAAGACCTTCATATGTTTTGTACACACTCCCAATTGCGGACGTATGCTGGGAATCGCGGACGATATTGTTCTCTTTTGTTCTCCGACATTTTTCGTCCACGGTTTGAATACCCCAACAAAGTGTACGGGTTCTGTATATACTTCTGTAAACCTTTCAGTCCTCGCAAGTCAAGTCTTTTGTTAAAATCGGTCCTCGCAAGTACGTGCTTAGTCTATGGGCTTGGGTTATATTAAAGGAACAAAAGGAAACACAAAGCATTGTCCTCGCAAGTATTGGGAAAGTACGACTGTGTGTACACACAAACACGCATGGCTGATTTTTTAAGAGCGAGAGTGCCAATGCCGTATTAGCCTTTTAGAGGTATGGCGGACACAATAGGAGGGCGCTATTTGATTTGGGTAAACCTTTTGTATGGCACAAAAGGTTTACCCAAATCAAATATCGCCCTCCTATTGTATCCGCCATACCTCTAAAAGGCTAATAGCCTAATAGGCTTTCGTGTGAACGGCGCCACGTGTTGGTGTTTGCAAAGTGCAGTCTCACATCGATTTACCCTGCATCTCTCCGATCACCCGATTACAATCTTTAAAACGTGCGTGTTAATAACTGATACCACCGCAATACACACCGGGATGTATAGCGTGTCTTATTAGGCATGTTTCAGACGTCGTGCTTATGCCGTGTCGAATTAAATTGAATTTAGCGCGACGTTAGCACGGCGTAAGCACGGCAGTGGTTTTAAACGTCGAACTTAATAAACATTTTCGACATTCTCAATGCATTGTGGGTATGGAGGCCAAACAAAACATGCAATTTATACACAAGCCTATGGCACTGTAAACCAGTCAAAATATTAATTGATTTTATGCTAAACATCTGTCATGAGTTGAGAGATACTCTTTTCACATATCTTTGCATGGAACATAAGGGAAAATAATAACCAGAAAAATCAATTTTAAATGGCAATAAAAATAAAGGAAATAATTGGGGAATCCCTCTCAGGGTACCAGTTACTGATGAATGCAACTCTCTGGAATTAGAACAGCTAATAATGTGACATTATTAGCCAATCAGAAGAGGATTTTTGCAACCATGACAACCAACATGTGACCAATGCGACCAATCACGTCCGTTTAATGTGCTTGCTCTTCTAATGCCAGTAATTAAGGGCTGATGCTGTTCCCATGATGCTTTGAGAATGTCGAAAAGATTTATTACAAACGCCCAGTCAAACTTAAATGCATCCAACATGGCGGACCAACACAACAAAAAACGTGATTTTGTGCTGTTCAAAATTAGAGTTGCACGAAGAATACTAATGCTTCCTCGATCCTGCCGCCATATTTGTTGATGCGTTTGTTTGTTTGTTGATTGATTAGTTCTTTACTCGCACACACGTTGCGAGCAAGCGCATTCCTAATTATGAACGATGTTCAGGGCCGTAGCACGGCGCGGTTTCAAACGTCGTGCCACTGCCGTGTCGAATATAATTTCAATTCAACTTCGAATTGAAATTATATAGTAACCCATCAACAGTGTTGTGCAGAAATGTTGGTTAGAAGTAGAATGCGAATGGGCTATTTAGTATGGAGTTTACTTCTCCCAGAAATAGTAAACAACAAAGTTGGATACTTTATAACACTATGGATACACCACTGCCTGTGATGACGTCATGCTTTGGCCATGATTACGAAAGTTAACATTAACATAAAAAACGAAAATAGAAATTACTTCCCGGGGTTGCTACAAAGATTCTTGAAATTTATAGACATGGAACGCTGTCCTATTACGCGATAACTTTAATTAATCGGAAAGAAGGCCTATAACTGATGTATAACGACTACTTGCCATGAAAGCCCACCTTTTTTCAGGCAAAACAGCGACTGTTCCATTTCACTGAACACAACATATATTCGAGCAAAAGACAACTTTAAAAATATATGCGGAACAGGGATAAAAGCCTGCTAGTATAGGTATCAGCTGCACATAGACAGGGCAATATTTGATTTAGATTGTAAGAGATTGGTTTATGTGAGCCTCAGCAGTTCATAAAGAAGCTTTTGCTCACAGCGTCTCTCTCGGATTATCTATTCTTCATCGAGTCTCAAGGGAGGATTGACCCTATTCCTTTCAGCGTTTGTCATCGACTTCGGAGGAGTATTGTTGTCCGGGTGTCGACGACACCACCAGAAATGTCAGAGGATCCCAACGGGACACCTGCCGCCTTTTCACCCCGTAAGGAGGTGAGACGGGACCCGGGCAGAGAGCGGCGAACACGGCAGTCATCTATTATAGCCATCGCGTTCTCCTGCACTCTATGGTCATTCAGGGTATCGCATCGCGCCAGTCAATAAACATGATGTGTTTTAATAAAGTGATTCGGCGCCTCCGGCAAAAAAAAATGTTGAAGCCTTAACGGGGATTGAATTCGGTAGTAAGAGATAATATTGATTTTTTTTATGGTAGATTCTTTTTATGGCTGGAGGGAATTTTGATATTGTTGTTCATATCCGGTTCTGAGTTGGAGTAACGTACAGCCGTTGTTTGAAGTGGCTTTCGAACACAATATATTTAAAGCAAAGTAGAATGAATAATTTTAAGAACATCATTTTGTTCAGACATCCATATCCTGAATTTAGTGTAATGGGATTCCTTCTTGGAGTAGTAATAACAATTAGTTGTTTTATCCGCTGATCTCCATGTATACAAATCTGGATAGCCAGCAACTGAGGACCTTGTGCCCCCACAAACGTTCACCATTATGCACACCGAGGACTCCCATTGTACATCCGATCGCCTCTTTTGTTTGTACTTGTATATTTTTGCAACCTCGCTCATTGGTTTTGTACAGGTTCTCCAAAAACAGAACAACCTAAGTTTTGCAAACTGAAAACTGAGGAACCTGTGTCCCCACAAACGTGTGTTTCTTGTGCACATCGAGGACTTCCATTCTCCTTCTGATCGCCTCTTTTGATTGGACTTTGTACAAACCCACTCATTGGTTTTGTACACGTTTTCCTAACAGAGTAAAGACTGCTCATGTAATCATGTAATCCACCTGATCACGATATACACTATATAAACGTGCGCATAGACATAAACAATAATCGACAACAAACTCACACAGTCACACTGCCTTTCAAATGAAAAGCACCGTCAATTTAACAAGTCAAAAGTGTAGGTTTAAAAAAAAAGTTATTCATTAATGTTTCTATTTTTTATAAATTTATGTATTTATTTATTTATTTATTATTATTATTATTATTATTTTTTTTGGGGGGGGGTCTTTTTACACGTGATGAGCGTAAAGGTAGTATATACAAAATTTGCTTTTGCTGTAATTTTTAGAAATTAATGGACTGGGGGTTAGTACTTTTTTTTTGCAACGCCTGAATAAATCTCTGCCATCCGATTGGTGGATCGTCGGTCACGTGCATTGAATTATTCGTCCCATCGCACGATGCAAACCCGCACCGCCAAAATAAGTTCTATCACATGGTTATATCAAACGGTAAGGCGTTTGATAGAACTTCCCCGCCGCCACAACACGGCTGTCATTGGACTGGTTCCCGGTCCCTCCGTTGTCCTTCAAATGTATATTATATACATATGGGGACCGGGAACCAGTCTAGGCTGTCATTCACACAAAATGGCGGACGGTGTTTCCGAACCGTGGTTTGTTTTCCTATTAAAAACAGACGACGAAATATTGGAACTCGTATAGGCGATGCTGACGCTGCTAACACAAAGAGACAAATGAAATATGCAGTCAAACGATTAGAGGAATTTGCAAGACACGCAGGAACAACAATTATAGCTTTAACTGATTCGGAAATGGACCACTTTTTGTCGCAGTTTTATGCGGGACTGAGAAGGTAAACGGCACGTTGTACACAAAGAAATTTATGCATGCAATCTGTCGGATTTATTCAGGCGTTGTATAAAACAAATAATGAATGTTTCACATTCGTGCAATGGTAAGAATAATTTCATTCGGTGACAGATGGAATGTCCCATTCCACTCGGCTTCACCTCGTGGAATGGAACATTCCATCTGTCACCTCATAAAATTATTCTTACCATGGCACTCATAAACATTCATTATTTGTATAATAGCAAATATTATACAACACCTGAATAAATCCCAGCCATCCGATTGGTGGATCGTCGATCACGTGCATTGAATTATTCGTCCCATCACACGACGCGAACCCGCACCGCCAAAAAGGTTCTAACACATGGTTCTATCAAACGGTCAGCTTTTTCTAACGATGGTCGATCGACCAACGCTGGAAATTGATACAAAAATTTCACTTTTTTTGAAAATGACAATACACTAGGTGCCATGATTTCATAGGATGTTTAAGACTATAATATTTCCTTAAGGTTTTTCATAATAATTCAGCAGTTTTGCTTTTTATGTTTGCAAATGTTCTATATTACCTTTAATGTAGATACGACAAGACTGGCCCTCCATGTTGAATTATCGAGCACAAAAACACGTAAAGATTATGTAGCACAGTGCTTGCATTAAATAACTAATGACAAACTTGAACATGCCAATAAATCTCTAGACGATCATTTTATGCCTACCCGTTTAGCGGGGATGTCGACAGCATCGCCATAAACAACTTCTTCGGGCTCCGCTACACATGGAAAAAAGAAAGAAAGGTGACAATAAATTAATGGGAATGTTGGTGTCGGTTATACAAAATAACATCGTTTCTAGCTAATGGACCGTGTCTTCTGCACGCGAGTAGATAGTTATTGGCAAATTATTAACAAACAAAAGATTAAAGATGACTTGGAACAGAGGAACGGACAGTTCATGTTTGTGACACAATTGGTAAAACGAGTGAAAACAAGCTGAACTGGATATCCCGGTTGCATGTTTCTTTTAACACGAACTTCGCTATAACGAACACAGCTATACCAAACATGTTGGCTCTTTAATAAACGAATGTCATTTGGCTCCCAAATTGTTGTACTCTACATCCATTAATGACTGTAACGAATGGCCACTATTGTCAAGACTTTTTGTGGGTCCCATGATGCTCGTTGAAATAGCGTTCTGCTGTACTGTATTGTATACGGCCTCCACAGGAATGACTTTAATAATAAATGTCAACAATGGGATAATGGGGTGTGTCCAACGATATCAATCAAATGCCGAACAGGAAATGCGTAACACCGTCCCCAGGGTGAAATACCAATAAATGTCACACGTATCATGCATCAACTATGTCAAATGGCAATATGGGTGATTTTCGTAAGTACGAGAAACTTTGTAGAAAGTCGGCAGCGTTGAAAAATCAAAGG
Organism: Hippasteria phrygiana; assembly: GCA_037893225.1. Taxonomy (NCBI): domain Eukaryota; kingdom Metazoa; phylum Echinodermata; class Asteroidea; order Valvatida; family Goniasteridae; genus Hippasteria; species Hippasteria phrygiana. Next base: position 17,711 of record JAZGUH010000311.1, read on the forward strand.
GACACGTTGCTTCGGAGGCGCCATATCGGGGTTTTGTTTATACATGTACAGTGCGAGTCAAAACAAACTATACACTTTTAAAATTGGCCATAGTTCTATTCTGTAGCAATATAGATAAGATATTTTCATATGTACTTTTACCAGGCCTCAGATCTTCTTCATCACAGATACTTTCTGTTCCCATAACTCGCCTGGCAAGCTACGGGGACCGGGCCTTTTCCAGCTGTGCACCGCGTCTCTGGAACTCCTTGCCAGACGAGTTAAGGGATACAACTGATCTGTCATCATTCAAACGCGATCTTAAGACTCATCTCTTCAATCTTTCATTTGAACCACAGTGATTTACAAGTGACCGGCGCCTTTAAATGGTTCCGCCAGATACTGTGCGCCTTATAAATTCTCTGTAATTATTTTAGAGTAACTCTTCCTGCTTTTTTTGGTGACATTTTTACTGGATTAGTTTTCATGCATGACTGCACAGGAGACAATTAAGGGGGTCGGATGAAAACTTAATTGTCTCATGTGCAGTCATGCATGAAAACTAATCCAGTAAAAATGTCACAAAAAGAAGCATGCAGGAAGAGTTACTCTAAAAGTACATATGGAAATATCTTATCTATATTGCTACAGAATAAAACTATGGCCAATTTTAAAAGTGTATAGTTTTTTACTTACACTGTACATTTAACACTGGTCAATGGTTTACATGTAATCTGGTCACGTGGGTAAAAACGTCTCTTTTGATAGAGTTCCTTCAATAAGCCAGTTCGGTATTCCAACTGCGCATGTGCACAACAAGATTTAACGATTTTTCTCTCAGGAAAAACGTGGCAGATAAAAATGCACACAAGGCTATTATGGGGGACGTGGTAACCGAATCTGCATTCTGTGCATTTTTTGTGCAATCGAAAAGACGATGGAAACTTTTGTTTGAACAAAAGTTTGGACACACAAGACACCTGAAAACACTTCGCTGTCCAAACGTTTTTTGAAAAATGTTACTTCATACACGACGATCTCTTTAAATTTGCTGGTACCCGCTATTTACCCGCTGGTACCCGCTGGTACCCGCGTACCTTTTTGCACGCATAAAATAAAATGTTTCTCCCGAAAGAAAATTGTCAAATCTTGATGTGCACATGCGCAGTTGGAATACCGAACTGGCTTATTACCAAACATAAATAGCGCCCTCTTGCATGAGAAAACATGAAGGATTAAAACAAAAATGAAAATCAGCAACTGCTTTTGGTACTTCTAATGAAAACAATCCGCGTAGATCATGCTCACACAAGACATGGTTATATGAGTTAAAAGGAGTTGAATTGATCTGCTTAAAACCGAGTTGTGAAGATGGAAACCTGGTTATTTGCCATAGGCTCTCGAAAATCACTGAGCATACAATGCCAAACACCCCATGTCGGGAAGGACAAAAATCTCTTCTATAATTTCAAATGAGCTGAACGGATTTGTATCACTGCATGATTTCTTTCACACGTACGAAGTACACTATGACATGATGACGTCACTGATCTGCAGCATCATTCACAATGACAGGACAAAACTACAGTAAGATCATGTAATTTCTAGATTAGCTATATTTACTGTATCTTGTGTCATCCAAAACAAATTTTACATGTTCCAGAATCCGGTAACAGGGTTGACTTTCTACTTTAAATTCTGAAACCACGCAATCTTACCTTTGGCGCCAGCGACTAAAACTACTGCCGCACAGAGGACCAAAGCAAACTTCAATATTCCTCGAAAATGAGCCATAATGACAGGTCTATTCCTAGGACTCTCCATGCAGTTCAGACAAAGCTTAAAGACCCTATCTAATAACGATATTCCACAGACATGAAACGACCGGACTGCCCGATATGACACCTCAATGGCAGCAACATTGACGTACGCTAGCAGAGACGAGCATACCTCAAGATGTTGCCCTTGGAATGGTAATGGTCTGACCTACATCAAAGGTCGATGACTTCTAAAGACACGCAAGATATTTCGTTCATAGTAAATCACTGAAGCTTTTCCTTGTAAAATTGATTTAAAAATATAGAACAATCCAGATAAGGCACGTAAAAACAAAATATTAGTGATGAAATTGAATTCTCTTCAGATTCATTTGGGTGCAAAAAGTACTTTTAGCTTTAGGGCCTACATTATGTTTTTCTTTTGTACAGAGTATGTCATGTTCTGTATGTGAACGCCCTCGTCTTTTTTACTAGGACTTGTTGGAGATTGGCGCTAATTAACACTGAATGGGTTGGCCAGTGTAAAGAAGAAAAATAATGAATGAATGAATGAATTCATTCATTCATTCATTCATTCATTCATTTAATTATCTAATTCTTTATCTAATTCTTGTCGTTGATAGGAAAACAAAAAGACTGAACCCACAAAAAGAGTCCAATAACAAAATCATGAAAGGATAGTTTAACGCCATTAAAAGGCAACATGGCAGAAGTTGTTTTTTTCAATAAATTTCACTGGTACCCTCATCGAGAAGGGTGCTAGTCAAAAGGTATTAAAAGAATCTTCTGACTTAAGCTTTTAGGGAAACAATCACTTTTTCTTTACCGCTCTGTCTCCACGTGCATATACAGATCCGAAACATTGTTTGTTTTTTGGGGTGTAAATTGCGCGGAAATAGTGAACAGTTAAAATGTGGCTACCCTATTGACTTGTGCACAAAATCCAGCCATGTTTATCCTGAAGTGGCCTATGCGCTGTACAGTCGCATTTGTAATTTGGATTTGGCATACTTAACATTAGCTCAAACCGTCCCCCGAATCACTAGAAAATAATTAAAACCGTTTTGTTTTAACAGTGATTTTGTGCACGTTCGTATTTTGATTGTCAAAATAATAAGCCATAGCGACGTTGTTTTTAGGTCTTCAGATAACATTTTCTCGAAGATGACAGCATTTCAGATGAAAATCTTTCTGAAACTAATACATTTTTTGTATCATTACCAAAGCTATATCATACCTTAATATGGAAATCGGCTTCTTTAAGAAAATGTTTAAACGTATAGACACACTGTTGTGCCTATGCGTGAATATGAACATTTTCAAGTACTCCAAGGAATTGCTGCAAAAAGACCTGGGATTTTTTAGCAAAAAATGAAAATATAATGCTGACCTGTTTAAAGTTTTGTGTGCATAGATCCTGTGAAAACAGAGAAAAAATACTGTTCTTGTATAGTCTGGCTCCCGACCCTACTTCAGAAAAAACGGAGCAATGTACAGACACTCAGAATTATCAGGTCAAGAGAACTAGTCTGGCTTGTACCCGTTCACGATGTGTAACCATGTGGACTAATTAAAGTTGACAAATAGGGGGCAGTATTTGGGGGAAAAAGGGCAGTTTTTCCAAAGACGGTCGGGCGACCATCGCTGGAAATTGACACAAAAATTCAACTTTTCTTGAAAATGACAGCACGCCATGTGTCATGATTTCACAGACTTTTAAACTTAGGCTACACGGTCAAGTATAAGATTTTTCATTATAATTCAGTAGTTTTGTCTTTTGATGTTTGCAAATGTTGTATGTTACCTTTAAGAATCCTACTACATGTACAAAGTTTATAATAAGTTTGTCTGCCGCGTGGATTTTGCTAGTGTAAAACCCTCGAGAGCTGTAGGATCACACACGCTGGCATTTGCCTCGCTGACTGAAGGGACGCATGGACGCATTGCTGACATAGCAGGAGAGGTTGGAGATCTGTGCACGGGTATGATACCCGGGTTTGGTCAGGAGTAAACGTGGGGGAGAATCACAACAGAGCACCACCAATTACAACCCGTCACTCCTCGTCTGCGTGCAGCAGCTGTCATGCATATTCAAGACAAGATGGCTACCGCAACTCAGTAGCATGAAATTATAGACAAAATGTATTGCGCATGTCTGTAAATGTGACGTCAGTTGGCGTGACAACTGTTTCTAAACCAGCTTTCATCATGGCTACTGAAGACAGGGCATTATGAAAATGATTTTTGAAGAAGTCAATAAACTCATCCTGAAAGACAAATTGCCTCAGGCGAACCTAATACACTTTTCACGTCCGGCTGCTGCAAGGAAAAAGCTTAAGTTTCTATTTGTATTTTTACTCCTTCCTGCCTGCACTTCCCCCAGAGAGTACCGCCGGCCCGACATGGCTTGTGTTTTCATTTCGACCGACAAATGACAGGAAACCTTCTAGCTCCCGAGGAAATTACATTTTTCCTCGGTCCATTTTTCAAACAAGCCGTTTCTTCAAGAAAAATATCCCCCACAGGTTTATATGCGAGACAACTGTAGCTTTCCAGCAGATAGTACGTCCTTGGACAGGCGAGTACACAGTCTATACAATGTACAAGAATCTTCATTTTTGACATATTGATCTAACTGTGAGTGTATTTCCTGACGGAAGTTAATAGGGCTCGTCTTATGCGATCTTAGAGCTGCTATGACCGTGCTCTGACTGAAGATATCAATTCAATGGATTTCCTCAAAAATCGAATTATGGAACAAACCACTTTTGAACGAAAAACGCACTGACGACACAGTCGACACTCTGAAATCTAGGTTGTCGGCATTTATTATGTGCTATACGCGCGAAGAGGTTGGAAAACTGAAACTAATTAACCAGAGTTGTAGTCGAGTCCCTGCAAGTCCTTTCACAAGTCCTTTTGCAAGTCCAGTCAGAAGTCCTTTCATAAAGCCGGTCACAAGTAACTGGATGAACAATGACAAAGGAATGCCTTTGTCAAAGCTCATTTAAATGGCTTGCGATTGGAATTAGG